>PVKZ01003258.1:125001-146563 GCA_004027375.1 Macroglossus sobrinus
CCACAAAGACAATCAAAATTTAAAAAAAAAAAAAAAAAAACGACACCCAAGGACAAGGAAGTAATAGAAACAATGAGCTACCTGAAAGTAAAACCTAAAATGGCTATAAGAAGATCTCATATTTCAATAATCACCCTAAATATAAATGAACTGAACTCACCAATAAAAAGGCACAGAGTCGCAGAATGGATCAAAAAACAAAACCCAACCATATACTGCCTCACAGAGACACATCCCAGCTCCAAAGACAATATAGACTCAGAGTGAAAGGGTGGAAAATGATATTTCAAGCAAATGGCATTCAGAGAAAATCAGGAGTAGTGGTACTAATATCAGAAGAAATAGACTTCAAAATAAAAAAAGTAAAAAAATATACCGAGGAACACTTCATAATGATAAAGGGAATCATACACTAAAAAGACATAACACTTATTAATATCTGTGCTCCCAATCAGGGAGCCCTAAAATATGTAAAGCAATTACTAACAGAACTAGAGAAAGAAAAAGAGCAAAACACTATCGTAGTAGGGGACCTAAATACCCCAATGTTGGATATGGACAGATTATCCAAACAGAAAATCAGTAAGAAAATAGCATCCTTAAGTGACACATTAGACTAACTGGACATAATTGACATGTACAGAGCCTCCATCCCAAAACAGCTGCTTATATATTCTTCTCTAGTATACATAAAACATTCTCAAAGATCAAACACATACTGAGACACAGAGTAGCCTCAAGAAATATAAGAGGGTTGAAATCATACCAACCATATTCTCTGATTGTACTGCTTTGAAGTGAGAGATCAACTGTAAAAAGAAAGCAGGAAGAACCCTAAATATATGGAGATTAATCAATATGGTACTGAAGAATGACTGGCTTGAGAAGAAATAAAAAGAGATCAAGAAATACATAGAGATAAATGATAATAATAGTACGACATATCAAAACTTTGGGGACCCATCAAAAGCAGCCATAAGAGGAAAGTTCATATCATTACAGACCTATCTAAAAAACAAGAATGAGCCCAAGTAAACAACCTAACACTTCATCTTAAAAACTAGAAAAGAAAGAACAAATTAAGCCTAAAGTCAGCAGAAGGAAAGAAATCAGAATTAGAGCCGAAATAAATGAAATTGAAAATTAAAAAAAAATAGAAAAAAGAAATGCAACAAAGAGCTGGTTCTTTGAGAAAGTTAATGAAATTGACAAACTCCTGGCTAGACTCACTAAAAAAAAAAAAAAGGAGAAAAGATACAAATAAACAAAATCAGGATGAAAAAGGGGAAAATATGACTGACAGACACTGCAGAAATACAAAGGATCATACAAGAGTACTATGAAAAAGTATATAACTCCAAATTTAATAACCTAGAAGAAACAGACAAGTACTTAGAAAAATACAACATTCCTCAACTGAATTCAGAAGAATGAGAAAATCTAAATAGACTGATCAGCAGGATGAAAATTGAAACAATCATCAAAAACCTACCAAAAAGTCAAAGTGCAAGATGAGATAACTTCACCAGTGAATCCTACCAAACATTCAAAGAAGATTAAATACCTGTTCTCCTCAAACTCTTCAAAAATATCAAAGAGGAGGCAATAAATCCTGACTCATTTTATGAGGCCAATATTACCCTGATACCAGAACCTGGTAAAGACAACACACACAAAAAGAAAACTACAAAGCAATATCTCTCATGAACATAGATAAAAATCCTAAATAAGACATGGTGAACTGAATACAGTAACATATTAAAAGGATTATACACCATAATCATTTGGGCTTTATTCCAGGGGTACAAGGATGATTCAACATATACAAATTAATTAATGTGATTCATCACATAAACATATTAAAATTAAGAATTACATGATCCTATCAGAAGATGCAGAAAAAGTCTTTGACAAGATACAGCATCCATTTATGATCAAAACACTTAACAAAATCGGTATTGAAGGAAAGTACTTTAACATAATAAAGACCATTTATGACAAACCCTCAGCCAACATTATACTTAGTGGTGAAAAATTAAAAACCTTCCCTCTAAATCAGGAACAAGGTAAGGCTGTTCACTATTACCACTGTTATTCAATATAACATTGGAGGTTCTAGCAAGTGTAATCAGGCAAGGAAAAGATATAAAAAGTGTCCAAATAGGAAACAAAGAAGTCAAACTGTCACTATTTGCAGATGACATGATTCTCTATATAGAAAACCCTAAAGACTCCACAAGAGCACTACTAGAAACAATAAGCAAATACAGTAACATTCTGGATACAAAATCAACACTCGAAACTCCATTTCATTCCTGTACTCTAATAATGAAATGCCAGAAAAAAAAATGGGAAAAATAATTCCTTTTGCAATTGCAACAAAAAGAATAAAATACTTAGGAATAAATTTAGTGAAACATGTTAAGGACCTATATGATGAAAACTACAAGATCCTGTTTAAAGAGACTGAAGAAGATACAAAGAAAGGAAAAGATATTCCATGTCTTGAATTGGAAGAATCAACATAGTTAAAATGACCATATTACCTAAACTTTTTACAGATTTAATGCAATCCTCATCAATATCCTATCAGCATTTTTAAAGAAATAGAATAAAAAAGCATCAGCTTTGTATGGTAGCACAAAAGATCCAGAATTCCCAAAGCCATCCTGAGAATAAAGAATGAGGCTAGAGGCATCACTCTGCCCGACTTCAAATTATACTGCAAAGTGACAATAATCAAAATGGCATGGTATTGGCAGCAAAACAGACACACAGACAAGAGAAACAGAATCAAGAGTCCAAAAGTAAACCCATATTTATATAGGCAAAAAATTTTCAACAAAAAAGCCAAAAACATACAGTGAAGAAAGGAAAGCCTCTTCAATAAATGGTGCTGGGGAAAATGGAAAGCAAAAGAATGAAACTAGACTGTTGTCAATACCACACACTCAAATGGATTCAAGAACTGAATATAAGACCTGAAACAATAAATTGCATAGAAGAAAACATATAAACTAATCTCAAGGACCTTGGACTTAAAGAACATTTTATGAATTTGACCCCAAAGGCAAGAGAAAGAAAAGCAAAAATAAATGAATGGAACTAGATCAAACTAAAAAGCTTCTGCTCAGCAAAAGAAACCATCAACAAGGTAAAGAGACAACCAACCATCTCAATGGGAAAATATGTTTGCAAGCAACAACTCTGATAAGGGCCTAAAATCCAAAATATACAAAGAACTCATACAACTTAACAAAACAAAAACAAACAAAGAAAAACAATCCAATCAAAAAATGGGCAGAGGACCTGAACAGACACTTTTTCCTAGAGGACATACAAATGGCCAACAAATATTTGAACAGATGCTCAATATCACTAGCTATTAGGGAAATGATAACCACAAAACCACAATGAGATACCATCTCACACCTGTTAGAACAGCTATAATCAACAGGACAAGTAATAACAAATATTGAAGAGGATGTGGAGAAAAAATAACTCTCATACACTGATGGTGGGACTGCAAATTGGTACAGCCACTATGGAAAACAGTATGGAGTTTCCTCAAAAAACTAAGAATTGATCTACCATATAATCTGGTAATCACTCTACTGGGTATTTACTCCCAAAACTTGAAAACCCATATCCGAAAAGATATTTGCACATCAATGCTCATAGCAGCATTATTTACAGTGACCAGGAATAGAAGCAATGAAGAGTCCTATAATAGATGATTGGCTAAAGAAGCTGTAGTACATATATACAATGGAATATTACTCAGACATAAGAAGAGATGAAATACTGCCATTTATGACAACATGATTGGACCTCTAGATAATCATGCTATGCAAAATAAGCCAGACAGAAAAAGTTGAAAATCACATGCTATCATTTATATGTGGGATATAAACCTAAAAGCAACAAATGAACAAGACAAACAAACAGAGACTCATGGACATGGACAACAGACAGGCAGTTACCAGGCAGCAGGGAGAAGAGAGCTAGATGGGGTAAAATGGGTCAAATATATGGTGACAAAAAGAAATCTAACTATGGGATGTGAACACATAATGTAAATATATATGCACCTTACTGCTAAAATGCACTGCTGAAACTTACCAGATTTCATTAACCAATGTCACCACAAAAAATTAATTAATTAATTATAATAATAAAATTCATTCATTCAATTTTTAAAAAGTGAAAGACAGAGTATAGGTATACCTTGATCTAGTGGGTTGGATGGCTTCACTGGTGAATGGATAAAAAAAAATGAGACACATGTATATGCTGCTTATAAGAGACTCACTTCAGATATAGAATGAATACACACAAACTGAAAATGAATGGAATAAAAGTTACTCCATGCAAATGGAACCAAAAGAAATCTGAGTTAACTATACTTACATCAGACAAAATAGACTGGACTAAGAAACAAAGGAGGTCATTACATAATGATAACAAGGTAAACCAACAAGAGTATATAACAATTTTAAATATCTATGCACTCAACACAGGAGCACCCAAATATATAAAGCAAATATTAACAGACCTGAATGGAGAAATATACAGCAATATAATAGTAGGGGACTTTAATACCCCACTTTCAATGGATACACCATTCAGACAAATTATCAATAAGGAAACAGTGGCCCTAAACAACATGTTAAGTCAGATGGATTTAAGAGCATATGCAGAGCATTCCATCTAAAAGCAACAGAATAAAAACCCCAATAGGACACCATCTCACACACCAGTCAGAATGGCTATTATCAAAAAGTCAATAAATAATATGTATAGGCAAGGACGTGGAGAAAAGGGAACCCTTGTGCATTGTTGGTAGAACTGTAGAATTGGTACAACCACTATGAAAAATAGTATGGAAATTGCTCAAAAAACTAAAAATAGATCTACAACATGACCCAGCAATTCCACTTTTGAGTATTTATCAAAAGAAAACAAATACAATAATTTTAAAAGATGTATGTACCCTTATATTCACTGAAGCATTATTTGTAATAGCTAAGATATGGAAGCAACCTAGGTGTCTACCAATAGATAAATGGATAAAGATGTGATATATATCTAGAAAGTAAAGTTATGCTAAGTGAAATAAGTCAGAGAAAGACAAATACAATATTGTATTTATAAAAAATTTTTTTAAAAATGAGCAAACAAAACAGGCTATAAAAATAGAGATCAAAGGGATGGTTGCCAGAGAGAAAGGGGGTGGGAGGATGGGTGAAAAAGGTGAAGGGGAATAGAGTTCATAATATTGTGATGTTTGTATGGTGACACATGATTACTAGAATTAGTGCAGTAATCACATTGTAAGGTATAAAATGTCAAATCACTATATTGTACACCTGAAACTAATATAACTAGTATAATATTGTATACTAACTACAAATAGACGAGAGAGAGAAAGATGAAAGATAGATAGATAGATAGATAGATAGATAGATAGATAGATAGATAGATAGATGATAGATAGATAAATGTAACAGAATACATATAGTCTCAGTGCACATGAAACATTTTCCAGGCTAGAGTACATTTTAGGCTGCAAAACAAGTTCTAATAAATTTAAGAAGACTGAAATTATGTGAAGCATCTGTTCTGACTACAAAGGTATAAAACTAGAAATCAATTACAAAAAAAGACACAAATGCTCACAAATATGTGGAGATTAAACAACATGCTACTGAACAACCAATGGGTCAAAGAAGAAATCAAAAGAAAGATTTAAAAATATCTTAAGACAAATTAAAATGGAAATACAACACACCAAAAATTATGAAATGCAGAAAAAGCAGTTCTAAGATGGAAGTTCATAATGATAATTATTAACATTAAGAAACAAGACATATCTCAAATTAACAACCCAACTTTACACTTTAAGGAAGTAGAAACAGAACAAAAAACAAAGCCCAAAGTTAGTAGTAAAAAGAAAATAAAGATCAGAGTGGAAATAAATGAAATAGAAACTAAAAAGGTGATAGGAAAGATTAAGAAGATGAAGAGCTGGTATTTGAAAAGATAAACAAGATACCTTCAGCTAGACTCACCAAAAAAAAAATAGGTAACTCAAATATAAACAATCAGAATTGAAAGAGGAAACATTACAACTGATACCATAGAAATACAAAGGATCATATGTGGTGACTATGAATACTTACATGCACAATAATTGGACAATCTAGAAGAAATCAATAAGTTCCTAGAAACATTACATACAAAGATTGAATTATAAAGAAAGAGAACATATGAACAAGCCAATCGCTAGTAAGAAGATTGGATCATTTATTAGAACTTCTCAAAAACAAAAATCCAGGCAAGGACCAGATGGCTTCACTGGTGAATTATAACAAACATTTAAAGAGGAATTAATATCAATCATTTCAAACTCTTCCAAAAAATAAGAGAGGAGGGAATACTTCCAAACTCATTTCATGAGCTCAGCATTATCTTGGAACAAAAACCAGAGAAGAATACCACAAAAGAAAATTACAGGCCACTATTTCTGATGAATATAAGTGTACAATCATCAACAAATATTAGCAGATCAAATTCATCAATACATGAAAAAGATCATACACCATGATCAAATATGATTTATTCCAAGGATGCAAGGATGTTTTAATATCCACAAATCAATCAATGTGGTACACCACATTAACATAATAAAGGATAAAAATCATATGATCACCTCAATAAATGCAGAAAAAGCATCTGACAAAATTCAACATCCATTCACAATAAAAACTCTCAGTAAAGAGGGTATAAGGGAACATGCCTCAACATAATAAAGGCCGTATATGACAAACAGCTAACATCATTGCCAATAATAAAAAACTGAAAGTTTTTCTTGTAACATCAGGAACAAGACAAAGATAACATTTTTTTCCCCAAAGCAGTATTGGAAGTCCGAGCTAGAGCAAATAGGCAAGAAAAAAATAAAATCATTCAATTGGAACGAAAGGAGAAAATTTGTCTGTTGGCAGACGACATGATCTTATATATAGAAAACCCTAAAGACTCCACCAAAAACACTGGTAGAACTAATCAATGAATTCAGTAATGTTTTGGAATACAAAATCAATATACAAAAATCAGTTGCATTTCTATACACTAATAAACTTTCAGAATAAGAAATTATGAAAACAATGCATCAAAAACAATAAACTAGAAGGTGAAAGACCTGTACAATAAAAACAATAAGACACTGATAAAAAAATTGAGGAATACACAAATAAATAGATAATCCATGCTTATGAATTAGAAAAATATTGTTAAAATGTCCATACTACCCAAAGCAATCGACAGATTCAATGCAATCCCTATCAAAATTCCAATGTCATGTTTCATAGATATAGAAGAAACAATACTAAAATTTGTATGGAACCACAAAAGACCCTGTATAGCCAAAACAATCTTGAGAAAAAAAGAACAAAGCTGGAGGCATCACGCTTCCTGATGTAATACAATTTGATTGCAAATTGTATTACAAAGCTATAGTAATCAAAAAGTATAGTATTGGCATAAAAACAAACACATAGAATAGAGAGCCCAGAAATAAACCCATGCATATATGGTTAATTAATTAATGACAAAGGAGCCAGGAACATACAATAGTGAAATGATAGACTCTTCAATAAATGGTATTAGTATTAATAAACAGCACATGCAAAAGAATGAAACTGGAGCATTACTGTACACCATACACAAAAATTAAATTAAAATGGATTAAAGATGTGAACATAAGCTCTGAAACCATAAAATTCCTACAACACACATAGGTGGTAAGCTCTTTGACAATGATCTTGGCAGTAATTTTTTGGCAATAATTTTTGAAACCAAAAGCCAAGACAACGAAAGCAAAAATAAACAAGTGGAACTACATCAAACTAAAAAGTTTCTGCACAGCAAAGGAAACCATCAACAAAATGAAAAGACAGCCTACCAAATAAGAGAAAATATTTGCAAATCATAAATCCAATAAAGGTTTAACGTGCAAAATATATAAAGAACTTATATAACTTAATAGCAAAAACACAGATAATCCGATTTTTAAAAAAACAGGCAGAGGATCTGAATAGATATTTTTCCAAAGAAGGCATAGGTATGGCCAACATGTACATTAAAAGGTGCTCAATATAACTAATCATCAGGGAAATGCAAATCAAAACCACAAAGAGATATCATCTCACACCTATTAGAATGGCTAACATCACAAATACAAGAAATAATAAGTGTTGAGGATGTGGATAAAAAGGAACTCTTGTGCACTGTACCTCAATGTCATCCTTATTTTTAAGGAGTGGTGCTTCCATAATATTTCTAAGACAAAAAGAATCAGATTCCACATCAAATGGAGTTCCAGTTAACTCGGAGATTCGATCCCAGTGTCTCTGTTTCATTGCTTTATTGGTCATCATTTCTAGTAGAGGACATGACTCACTGAAATCATCAATTCTTTTTTTCAGATCCAAGAATGCTTGCCAATCTTTAAGTCCTTTTGGAAGTTTACGACATCTTTCAGGGAGAGAAAAAAAAAAGAAAAATTTACTTCATCTGCACATTTCTTTGAAGAAGTTGTTATGCATTTATAGCAATTATCAGAGGATAAATTCATTAGTGAAATAGGACCTATAGGACCCTAAGAAGATAAGCACTATAAAAAGATAAGCTTAATTCCATTGAAACTCACCTGTTTTGAAATTCCTGAAGTTCTGCATTAATTTTTTCAATGTCTACATCTCCCCAAAGTATTTCATAATAACCACTAATATTGCCCATTACAGTATCATACAGTCCATACAGCTTCTGCAGCAAGTTGAGTTCTTTCCTGGGAAACCAAAAAATTAAGTCATTATGTAATGTATATTTTTAAAATAAATGCCATTATTGGATAAGCAGAATTTATCCAATCAAATACTTCATACGTTATGTGTAGAATGTCTTTTAGACACCAACATGCTTACAACCATGTAGGTTTCCAAACAAAGACTTTATAAAAGCTCCATATATTATGTCAAGCTTATAGCTCTCAAATGTTCCAAATCATAGAATGATTTGCTTTAACAAATGTTTTGATCATTATTACCATACCAAATATTACAAACAATGTGATTAAACTTTATAACAAGATCAAAGCTAAGGCTAAAATTTTATTTGATTTTTTTCTTTCAAATGCAAGCTGGATTTTTATGAGAACATCTGCCTTTTAAGTCTGATATTAAACATCACTTTCCTACTACAAGTTTTTCCTCATGTGCCCAAATGGAGTTTTATCCAGAGTAAGAATAAAAGATGGGATTCCAGATTTAAGAAAAGCAAAAGATTTTTACTGTGTAAAACACCAAAAATTGGCCACTCAACAGTTTTTGGATTCTCCCAGGAATTCCTCAACTGTTAGCACAGTATGAGTGTCCAATACACCCAATTTTAGTTTTTGAGTTTATTTCTTATGTAGTGCTAACAATTTGTAAGGACTGATATTCACAACTGTTTTATTATAGGTAATGCAGAGACCAAAGCTAAAATTGGCTTACATTTTTAATGGAGTAAAATTCATTTTATTTTTCAATAAAATTACCAAATGAGCACACTGGCCCTTTTTATAAATCTAAGACACATTCTGGAACCCTAGTTAACTTGTTTTTCCATTTCTTGTTTCATTTTGCTAATTCATCATCCTAGGGATTATTTCATTATTAATCACTGATTATCCCTACTGTGCCAGAAATGGACTAAAATAATAAGAAAAGGGAAGAACGATGAAATCTCTAAGGGTGATGCAATAATGAAAATATCTCTATTGCATCATCCTCCAGTTTTCTTATTGTGCTGCCCAAAGTATAACATCATCTTTCAAGAAAGTATTTAAAAAGTTCTCTGGAGATGTAATTTTTGTAATCTTTTAATTTTTTGTTTATTTAGCTTTCACTTAATATAGTTAAGAAATCGATTTTTTCATTTTCTATCTAAAACAGCAGGGAATAAAATTGACAAAAGAAGGTACTTCCTAAGTGTTAAACATAAAAGAGAAAGCACTCTAGATTCTAATTTTGATAGTGAAACTAATTGTCTAAGCAAAATCTCAGACTATGAGTGTTTAGATGACCATGATCTAGATGAATTTTATTAAACTCATTAATTTATGAGTGAATAATGTATTTGAATAGAGGCAAGGGCTTCTCCATGCAATATTTTGCAACAAGAGCCAAGACCGTACCATTTTGTGAAAAAGATAAATGACAATGTTATTTCATTATTTATAATGTTTATGTAAGTTTTATTTGATACATTCCTTAAGTAGACACATGTTGAAGACAGATGTGTATTCAAAGGAAATGGATGATACAGATATGAAAAAAATTGTTGCATTGATCATTCAACCCTAAAAGTAAAGATTTTTATATATATATACTGCAAAGATGACAATCTTACTTTCAACAAAATTCTGAGTGTCACAGTTTTTAACAGTCTCAAGTTTTAACAATGCAAGTGCAAGAAAAAACAAAAGTAATTATAAGCTAGAAGCAATTGGAAATGAATTTGAAATCTGGAATTAGTGTTTATAGGACTGGTATGCTCCAGGTTCATGCATGACAGTATTCTAAGGTCGATCTCCATTTCATGTATATATATTTTCAAACCAGGAGATGATGGAGTAAAAGTTTGGGTTTTCACTACTATAGTTCCTACTAAATTTTCTAACAAAATTGTTTCTGTAAATTATTCATAAATTAAATATAAAAATAAATAAATATAAAAAGGGTTCATTGTTCTAAATGGTAAATAAAGATTATTTTTCTTAGAACACTGAATATTAAAATAATACATTGAGTCTCAGGCTGAATATGCAAGACTTAACTAGAGAGTTTATAAAAATTTAGATTTCCCAAGACCCAATCCCAGAGATTGTGATTCAGTACGTCAGGGGCAAGGACCAGACATATGCAATTCTAACACAATTAGTCATGGCATTAAGCTTGGTGAATGACTACTTTAGAAAAAATATATATTTATTTGTTAGCCAAGATCCTAACTAACTACCACTGCTGTTTTAATTTTGCCCTAGGGGAAAGTTATCTTTAAAATTCTATTAAAGGATACTTGTTTTAATCCTGGATCCACTGTTTAAAATTGTTACTGTTTAAAAATCAATTAAGTTCCTTGGCCTTCAATCTATGTCTACCTAATGGGGAAGAACACTTAGTATAAATGCAGCAAGAAGGGATTGACAGCTGAGGATGGCTATTCCTTTAAATAAACAAAAGTTATCCAAAACTGCAGTGATACTGCACAATCGTTAACATTATTCAAAAATGGTGAAAAGGAAAAAAATAAAGCACAGGCTAAAAATAGGCCATGAATGCCCAAAATTTTTGTAATGTATTTTCTACTCTTCTAGAACATTTCTTTTGTGTATGGAGACTGTGTATACAATGAGTCAGGAATAGCCAGGAATAGGGAGAAATTTTAGGACTGGTACAAGAGAGGCCTTTCTCCATATAATAAAGCATTTATGAAGACATGATACTTTAAGTAGACAGTATTTAATTATTTGCATGTAACACTTATACAACTTCTAAACTTACCTGACTTTGTGTAAAACCTCATAGTCAGTCACAGGCAATCCAAAAAGTTGTTCACCAGATGAATATGTAACAAATTTCCTCCACAGATCATCAAAATTGGCCTATAAAGGGTTTTATAATTATAGCAAAAGATAATTAATTCACTCCCCATTAAAGTATAATTTATTATAACCAAATGAAAGCTACATTGAAGTTTATTTAATATTATCTATGAAGCAAGTATTTGTGAAGCAAATTTGTACGGATACCAAGCTATCAGAGAAACTGTTAAGCACTTAGGAAAATTAAATTTCAAGCATTCTAAAAGTATCTATTTTATATCAGATTTTTTTTAATAAACTGAAGTGGTCCCCAGAAAACCTACACTTCAAGTTCCCAAAAATATGTCTGAACATAATAAAACTGCATTTCAAAAATTCTATAATTCAGGATTTATCATTAATTTAAACTGGTCATCTCTACTACAGGGTTCAAATGAGTGAAGCATTAGCATAATCCACCCAACCCTGTTTTCTCTATAAGCAATAAAGAATCTATAAAATGAAGGATCCCATTTTAACACAATTTGAGTCCATTTTAACAATTTAAATCAGCAAAGCTAATGCACATGTCTTTTGAATTGGAATTTGAATCTCCTATAGTTAGAATGCTAAGAATTAAAGCACAAAGGCCAATAGAAATAATCCGCCTGTAACAAGATATGTAGGCTCTCTCTAAATGGTGTAACATATCAGTAAGAATCCTAAATTCTCAGCCCTAGAAAATATGTGGCACCAAAATGTTCAGAGAGTGACATAATTCTGACAGACATATTAACATATTTCACAGGAGCCAAATCAAGAAGGTGTGAAGAAGACACTGGAGAAACTTCAATGAACTCTTTATTCCTAGAGGGCAAGGGCCAAATTTTGTACTTTTTATACTCCTTGGTGGTTACTCAATATACTTACTGAACAAGGAGTTTACGGTACTATGTGAACATTAGCAAAGGAGAAATGAAAACATCAAAGTTAGCATGCTTAGAACGAGTTTTATTCTCTAAAAATACAGAGATATTCTGTGGGGAAAAAAGCATTGAGGGACACAGAAAAAGAAATCAATTACATTATTTAGCAGATTAGAATACAATTAATGTAGTTTTACCTGAAATATCTGTAGCCTGTTGCTAGCTTCTTGGGGTGGTATATTTGGAACCATGGGCCCTTCCTGTAATAAATAATATAATCTCCATTTTAATTCCT
Organism: Macroglossus sobrinus; assembly: GCA_004027375.1. Lineage (NCBI taxonomy): Eukaryota > Metazoa > Chordata > Mammalia > Chiroptera > Pteropodidae > Macroglossus > Macroglossus sobrinus. The sequence goes on from PVKZ01003258.1 coordinate 137,852, forward strand.
AATCATATGTATTTATTAATTTATTGGGTTTATCTATCATTTCCTTTTAAATAAATATTACTTTTAATTAAATGGTCTAATTTTGTCCTGTACATGAAATTTTCATTTATTTTTTGTAACAGCTTTATTGAGATATAATTTACATATTATACAATCCATCATTTAAAATGAACAATGCAAAAAAAAAAAGAAAATGTACGATTCAATGGTTTTGTGTAATGGAGTTATGTAACCATGACCACAATCATTTTAGAACATTTGCATCACTCCAACTTCCATTAATTTTTAAAAGACCTTGATACAGCTAATAAAATGTGTGACAAAATTTCATCCTGTATGAAGTTTCTACCACCAGAGCTCTGTTTCATTTCATTTATGATTATAAATGATTATGCTGTGGTTGTTCATTAGAATAACTGATATAATTATTTATTCTATCTTGAGAATAGTCTCCTTTCACTAATTCTTCAACCCAATATGGAAATAGAGACACAAATAGGGTGAAAATTTGAAAGAAGCAATAGGCAGTCTCTGGTGGCATGAGCCACAAAATAGTTGCCAAAAGGACCCCAGATAGTCTGTACGATCATGAATATCATGGATGGGCAAAATAATAGGCCAGATTCTTGGTATAATAGAATGACTGGACAATAAAATGTTGACTAATCCAACTAAAAGAGATAAGTTTAGTACATTTTTTAAAAAGTGTTATATAAGTAGCATCAAGGGCATAGATATTTTATGAATCTAGATCCATTATAACCACTAAAAAAAAGAATATTCTAGGGGAAGATATCCAACTTCTGAATTTAACATCAAGGAGGTCGACCATTATCAGTCATTATACCAGGCTGAGTAGTTTATAGGGATAATCAAGTATGACTTTTTATTATTTGTCATCAGTGAAACTTTTCTCTAAGAGCTCTCTAAATGTTAGTGAAAAAGAAATCAGTTGCATAATGCCCTGGTATTACAGCATTTATAGATTTTTAGAGCCTTTTAACAACTGTATAACATTTTCAACTATGAGAATTCTGGCCCTGAGAAAGGGCAAAACCAGACCCTTTGCTCCTTACGTGATCTTCAAAGTTCTTGCTCCTTTTAATAGTTAAATCTTCTAACTCCATAAAACATGCTTGAAAGAGCAGCTATTCCCTTTTTTGATAGCTCTGAATATGTAAATACAGCCTCTTACATACAATGTTCAAATCACAGTATAGTTCTCAGGGTTCATTGCTTTCACTTAATATAAACATACCAGCAAACATTTTAACATACAGCATGCAAATATTTAAATTACCGTCTCATATGCATCTGCAAAATTCATTACATCCTCACGAAAAATTTCCACAGACTCAAGCAGATTACTTTTAAATTTTGGCTGCACTTGAACTAGTTCATCTTGTACAGAAACCTAGAATAAAAAAGAATACTCAACATGAGAGTGAAAATAATGTATTAAACGAAAACTATAATTCTATTCCAGCAAGTCTGTTATCCCACAGATGTTCTGTATGAACAAAGATGTCTCTGCAATGTTGTTTGTTTAAAAATAAATAAAATAAAATAAAATAAAATAAAATAAAATAAAATAAAATAAAATAAACAACATAAATGTACCAACAGGAGATTCAAATCATTCTAGTTCATGACCCAGGCGGCAAAGCCATCTTCTCTAACTGCAGTTAGGAAGGTTTCCTGTCTGATCCATTTCAGGCCATCACTGTGGCCAGGGAAACAATTACTTCTACAAGCCCAATCTGCATCACCTGCTGTCTCTAGGGCCAGGCCAAAGTCTGCAGTTAGTAATCCCTAGTAGGTTCACATGATTGTAGTGGTTGAAGCTATTCCCTAAAAGAAAGTGATATTACTCTAGGTATAAAAAAATGATAGCAAATGCCCTCCATGATAGTCTTCAAAGAAAGCTTCTGCTTAAACCTTCAATCATAATACCTAGCACCTAATTCATGCTTACTATCTGCCAGGCTCTTTATATATGTTAACTTATTTAATCTTCACAACAACACTGTGTGGTAAATATGAATATTATATCTATGTTACAGGTGAGAAAACCAAGGCATAAAGAGGGTAAGTAATTTATTCAAGGTTCTAGCACGAATACAAGGCAAGGTCAAGATTCAAAACTTGGCAATGGGGTTCTAAGTCCCCTGCTCTTAATTGCTCTCAACAATAGCATCTGTCTTGATTAGAACATATACTACTTTAAGCTTAATAGTAATTGTAGTATTGAATTGTCTCTCTCTACTAGAGAATAAGTTCGTGACATCAGCACTAACAGTTGGAGAGAAAGAATAACTCACATGGTTTTTTTCCATTGAACAAGAGAAAGTTGGGCTTCACCAAATCTCAATGGAGGATTCTTTATTTCTTTCCTAAGAGTCACTCTCCTGACTAACCAGCAACCATTTTTCAAGACAAGCAATTAGCCAACACTTAACATGAATATAAAATATAAACATAAATATTAAAAATATTTTATATACATTACCTCAAGTGAGCCTCATAACTGTGTATAAAATATTCCTAAAATATTTCTAAATGACCCCATGAAGAAATTTAGAAACAAAGGTTATTAACTTGCATAAGATCACCCAATTGGCTGACAGCAAAGATGAGTCACAGTTATGACCCCAATTTTAAGCTCTGTGTCCCTGCTATTATGCGTTGCTGTAATCTTAGTGACAAATCTTTCCATAAACAAGAAATTATAAGCCACTGTTAATTAATATTCAAGAAAAAATTTTCAGTTTAATTAAAGAATCTGTGTTCTCCCTTGGAGTTCATTTTTAATTTTTAATTTGTGGTGTATAAATATTTACCTGGTACAAAAATGCTTACAGAGTGGTGTAAGGGAATTTCACTTTGGGTGATGAACGCACAATGCAATATACATATGACATATTATTAAATTGTACACTTGAAACCTATTGATTTTATTAACCAATGTCACCCCAATAATTTTAATAAACACAAACACACACAAAATAACTTAAAGATGCTTAGAGAGAAATATATACCTATAAATGCATACATTAATAGAAAAAAGATCTCAAATCAGTAACTAATCATCCACCTTAATAAACTAGGCAAAAAGAACAAAAGAAAGCCATAGAAGCAGAGGAAGAAATAATTTTAAAAATAGAGCACAAATAAATGATATAGAGAACAGACTAACAATAGAGAAAATCCAATAAACCTAAAGTTTCATCTGTGAAAAGATCAACATAATTGAAGAATCTTTACCTAGGCTACCCAAGAATAAAGGAGAAAGGGTTCAAATTACTAAAATTAGGAATGAAAGAGGGGATATTACTACCTACCTTACAGAAATAAAAACAACTATAAGGACACAATCAACAGAGTAAACAGGCAACTACAGAATAGGAGAAAATAACTGCAAATCATGTATGTAATAAAATGTTAATATCCAGAATATATAAAGAACTCATACAACTCAGCAACAAAGAAACAGTCCAATTAAAAAATAGATAAGGACTTGAATAGACATGTCTCCAAAGAAGATACACAAGTGGTCAATAAGTGGTCAATATGAAAAGATGCTCAACATCATGTATCATTAGGGAAATGCAAACCTAAACCACAATTAGATACCACCTCACCCATTAGGATGCTCATTATCAAGGAAACAGAAAACAAGTGTTGGCAAGAATGTGGGAAAATTGAAACTGTGCCCTGTTGGTGAGAATGTAAAATGGTGCAGCAGCAATAGAAAATAATATGGCAGTCCTCAAAAAAATTTTAAAAAGAATTACTATATGATCCAGAATTCTATTCCTGGATAAATATCAGAAAAAAAATGAAAGCAGGGACTCAAAAAGAGAGTCATATATCCATGTTCATAGCAATATTATTCACAATAGCCAAAAGGTGAAAGCAACCCATGTGTTCACTGATAGATGAATGAATAAATAAAATGTGGCATATACTAATAATGGAATATTATTCAGACTTGACAAGGAAGGAAATTCTGACGCATGCTACAACATGGATGAACCTGGAAGACATTAGGCTAACTGAAATAAGCCAGTCACAAAAGGTCAAATATTGTATGATTCCACTAAGATATGTAGAGTAGTCAAATGCATAGAGAGAGCAAGTGGAATGATAGGGGCTGAAGGAAGGGAGAGAGAAGAGTTGTTGGTTAATGGGTATAGAGTTACAATTTGACATGATGAAGAAGTTCTGGAGATTGATCGCATAACAATGAGAATATACTTACTATTACTGAACTACATACATTTTAAAATGGTTAAGATAATAAATTTTATGTTATGTGTATTTTACCACAATTTTTTTTAAAGTTCAAATCTACAGTAATCAAGGCAATATGGTACTGGTAAAGGAATAGACATACAGATCAAGAGAACAGAATTGAGAGTCCAGAAATAAACCTTTCCATTATGGTCGACTGATTTTCAACAAGGGTGTAAAGATTCATTGATGAAAGGATAATCTTTTCAAATGTCACTGAGACAACTGGATATTCACATGCTTTTATGTTGGACCCAAAATTCAAAACATATACAAAAATTAACTCAAAATGTATCAGAGACCTAAATGTCAGGGCTAAAATTATAAAACTCCCTTAAGAAAACATAGTAGATCTTCATGGTCCTAGATTATGGAATGGTTCCCTAAAAGTGGTACCAAAAATGTGAGCAATGAAAGAAAAATTAGACAAATTGGACCTCACCAAATAAAAACTTTTTTTACTTCAGGAGACAGAATCAAGAAAGTGAAAAGATAACCCCCAGAGTGACAAATAATATTTGCAAATACTTTAATAAGGGACTTTTATCCAGAATATGTAAAGAACTCTTACAACTCAAAAATAGATAACCAAATTTTTAAAACAAGCAAAAGATTTAAATTCACTTTTCTCCAAAGAAGATATACAAATGGCCAATAACTACATGAAAAACTTCTCAAAATCATTGGTCTTGAAGAAAATAAAGTATTGGTATATTTGATGATACAGATAAACCTTGAAAACCTACCATAACGTTTCCCAGACACTATCACTATTTATTGTCTGTGCAACTCTATGAATATGGTGAAAATCACTAAATTGTATACAATGAAATGATAAATTTTATGGTATGTGGATTATATCTCAATAAAGCTATTAACATAATATATATTAAGTTTTTAAAAAGTATGAAATGTATTTTTTGAAACAGTGATTTAAGTAGGTCATTATAAGATAAAAATTAAATAAGAACTTATAAATAAAAAATAAGAATTAAGTTTGTACTTACAGCTTTGCTCTGCAATTTGTTGAAAGAATATCTCAAGGTATCAACCGCTTCTGATTCCTCTTTGGTTACTTCAACTTCAAATCTGTTTAAAATAGCATAGGCTTCCTGTGGGGTGAAGGTGAAGTTCAGAACTATCACAAGGAAAGCAATTGCCAAATGATTTGGATGCCTTCTAGAAGCACACTCTTATGTCATAGAAGAAGAGAGCATATTCCAGAAGAGTTGTTTCCCAAATGAAACATGTATATGAAGCACCTCTAGGTTCTCACTGACATCAGCATTGATGTTATAGCCAAGCCCTGAAATCTGCCTTTAATAAGTATGTAGGTGATTCTGATGGAAATGTGGGCATATCATGAGAGAATATCCTAGAAAATATCCCTAGAATCATTTTCTACCTGTCTCTCCTTCTTGATCTTGTGTCAACACCTTGCAAAATATTTTCTGATACTCTATTAAAATATGGGCTGGCTATATAAAGGATAGAATGAAATGAAGATGCGGGAGATACTCCGAAAAAAAGAAACTTGTGTGATTAAAGCAATGGACTAGCAATTGGCTTTATCAAAAAAAAAAAATTATGCTAAGAAATTGAGCTTCTGCAGTCAGGAAAACAATATGATAATTTGTTAAATCTTGAGGAATGAGTCAGCATCCCAAATTCCCAAATACTAAGATTGTAAAAAGTAATAAAGGTATAAAGTTCATTAGCTACCAAAGAGTATAAACTCAAAATGGGTTCAAGAAAGTAATGCTTAATTATCAGCACTGGGTGCCAAAAGGAGGCAGTGGAAGAATCAATTCTCCATTTATTACAGACAATAAATGATTGTGTTGTTTATAGAGAATTTAAAAAGCAGTAATAAAATGGATTAAGAGTCTGATTTCTATTATCACTATGAGCCAGAAATTCTAAAAATTAGTTGTAAAATATTTGTAGTAGACAAAATAATGGCCTCCCCAAAGTTGTCCATATGCTAATCTCCAGAATCTATGAATATGTTATCTTACATGGCAAAGGGGCTTGGCAGGTATGGTTAAGTTAAAGAACTTAATTATTGGTGTGTGACATCAGAAGCATAGCAGAGTAAGAGATGTCCCCGGATCTCTACCCTTAAAATAACAATAAGCTGAACATCTAAAACTCAACAAGTAACACCCAACCTGCACACAAGCACATCTGAGCCAGGGATCTGCACATAAGAACTACCAGAAGTCAGAACTGCAGGAGTCTGGTGGTAAATTGGGAGGTATAAAGAAGCTGCCTCTTATAGTAGGAGCTCCCTGCAGGAGGAGGGGGAGAGAGAAGTTGTGGCGGGTTTACTGAACATCCCTGTCTGAGAGATCTGTGAGCTCCAAGCAGAGGCAAAGTCCAGAGATCAGGGCATAAAGCAAAGCATGAATAGCAGAGAAGCAGCAGCTGATTATTACTAGCTCCAGTTGCAAAACACGAGGCTGAGCTACAACAACCCCATCCTCCAACCAGAGGCCTCTCCCCACCATATTCTCTAAGATAAAATACTGCAGAGCCCCACGGGTATTTGAGCAAATGCTACCAAAACTGTTGCTGACACTGACAGGGACTGAAACTGAGGGTAGCGAGCCTGATTAAATATCTACCAGAAAATTAAAAAGGCATTTTTTAGGCTTTATGTGAAGCAAAGATCCAAGATGCTTAGATGCCACCTACTGGAAACCAAAAGAAAAACACCTTCTTTGCAACAGGCTAAAGAGAGACCATTATATATATAATAAATCTTCTTTCTGGAAAAAAAATAATAATAATAGTAAATAATAATAATAATAATAATAATAATAATAATAATAATAATACATTTCCATTAATGCCCAGAAGCAGAAAAAATCCATTAAACACCATGAACAACCAAGGTGACAAGGCTACTCAGAAAGAAAGAGAAAAATCTCCAGAAAATAGGCTTAAAGACATAGAAATATGCGACTTAAATGACAATTCAGGATGGTACTTCTGAAAAAACTCAATGAGATCCAAAATGATTCATAACAAAAATTCCAAATGTTGAAAAAACAACTAGATCAGCAGAAAAAGAACCAAATAGAACTTCTGGAAATAAAGAAGACACTGAAGGAGCTAAAAAATGAAATAGCAAGCTTGAGAAATAGAGTCAACCAAATGGAGGAAAGGATCAGTGACATCAAAGACAAAAAGAATTCATTCAGAAGAAGGAAGAGAGAGACCAAAGAATGAAAACTAATGAAAGAGAAATATAAGAAGTAGCTGATACCATCAGGAGAAGAAACAAGAATAATGAGTATTCCAAAAGAGAAGAAAAGGAGCAGGGATCAGAGAGCATTTTCAGGCAAACAGTTGATGAGAAATTCCCAAATCTAAGGAAATAATAAAATTATCAAAAAACAATGACAAAGAAAGAATTCTCATGACAGTCAGAGAAAAGAAGATGGTAACCTATAAAGGAAAACCCATTAGATTATCTTCGGACTTCTCAGTACAAACTTTATAAACAAGAAAGGAGTAAAATCAAATATTCAAGCTATTAAATGAAAGGGACTACCGGCAAGAATAATGTATCCAGCAAAGCTCTCCTTTAGTTCTGAAGGAGATATAAAGACCTTTCCAGACCTACAAAAATTGAGGGAATTCTCCACTATGAGGCCTGCATTACAGGAAATAATGAAAGGGATCAGCCCACCTAAAACAAAATGACAAAAAGTTATATAACTATGAATAAGATGACTAGTAGACAGAAGCAGAGTAGTGCAACCCTTATTAAGAACAGGGCATTATAAGCTTAAACAATAAGAAGAGATTTGCTATCGCAAGACAGTAATGAATGTTCAGCATACAAAGGGACAAACTGAGACAACAATAGAAGAAGAAAGAATTGAAAGATTCAAATTTGCAAAGGGGAATGGAGATAAGGCATGCTTGGAAGAAAATAGACATATATATACATATGTATATATATGTATACATATAACTATCCTTTATATATATGTAATGATAACCACAAGCCAAAGATCCAGAACTGAAGAATACAAGATAAAACAAGAAGGACAGAGGGAAAACCAACAAAACCCAACAAAAATAAAAAGCAGATAAAAATGCAAGGACAAGGAAGCAATGGAAACACTGAGCTACCAGAAAGCAGAAAATGAAATGGCTATAGGAAAACCTCATATTTCAATAATCACCTTAAATGTAAGTGGACTGAACTCACCAATAAAAAGGCACAGAGTTGCAGATTGGATCAATAAACAAAACCCAACCATATGCTGCCTCCAGGAGATACATCTCAGCTCCAAAGACAAGTATAGACTCAAAGTGAAAGAGTGGAAAATTATATTTCAAGCAAATGGCATTTAGAGAAAAACAGGAGTGGCAGTACTAATTAAGGGAAGGGAAGGGAAGGGA